>CAWUFW010006671.1:5000-10000 GCA_963921515.1 Calotriton arnoldi
CCTCAGTGCTGTATCTTTCAGCCCAGTACTAATCCTGAAAAGTAATTTTAACCGTACTTACCAGTAACTTGAATTTCCTTCCATAGGCTAACATTGACTGGTTTCACTTGGAAATTCTTCTAAGTGTGGAGTTTTGGAACTTTATAATATTCCTCTAAAATCAACCAAAGTACGAATTCCAATTTACTCACCTGTTATCAGGAGAGAACCCAGTGCTGCATCTTTTAGCCCAGCACTGACCCTGAAAAGTAATTTAAACCGTACTTACCAGTAACTTATATTTTATTCCATAGGAATCCATTGTCTGGTTTTCAGCAGAAAAGTTTCAAAGTGTCGATTTTCACAAACTACAAATATTCCTAAAAAATCGCCTGTATGACTTAAACGCATTCTTTCAACTGTTTACAGGAGATGCACCAGTGCTGGATCCAGGATCCAACACTGAGTAAGAAAAAGTAACGATAACAGTTTTTAACTTCTAAGTGAATTTCCTTCCATAGGATAACATTGGTGATTCTATGAGAAAAAGTTTCTAAGTGTGAACTTTTAAAGTACAATAATATTCCTTAAAAATCACGACTGTAACCAAAACGCTTTTACTCAACTGTTTACAGGAGATGTCCCAGGACTGAATCTAGGATCCAGTCCTGTGGTTAGAAAAGTAATCCATAAAGTAACTAATTGCATTTAACTAGAAATTCACATTGAGCTGAATGTTGCATTGTGTTTCAAAATGTGTTGCCCATTGCAACAACTGTAACTACTGTACTTAAAAGTCTATTGCCTATGTGCAAAGTATTTAAACTAAAGTAATTCATTCTGAGAAAGTATTTTTTGTAATGTAATGTATAATGTAATTACAATGTAATTTAAAAAATAAAATATTTAAAAAAATTGTTTCTAAAAAATTTGGAAATCAGTATGAAAAAATGTATATAACAATTAATACATTTAAAAATTGTCATTTACAAAACCTTTGAAATTCACTGAAAAAACCGTAGGTTTCAGACATGTTATAGTTACAAATTAGCATTTAAAAAACCTTTGAAATTCACTGAAAAAACCATAGGTTTCAGGGACGTTATAGTTACAAATTAGCATTTAAAAAACCTTTGAAATGCACTGAAAAAACCATAGGTTTTAGGGACAGTTATAGTTAGTTGGACATTGCACTCGTACAAAACCCGTGAAATTCCCCGTTATAGTTAGTCCAGCTAACTATAACTCGCGCCCGCAATGCACTGCTGATGACGTCACATATTACATCACTCATGACATGGTCAGTGACATCACTGATGACATCACTGATGACATCTCAAATGACATCACTGATGACATCATCCACGGGATAATCTGATGCACCTCCTCACACCCCAATATAACCTTTGATACACCCACTCTAAATTACAGACTGCCATTCGCAAAACCATAGACACTCCAACACCAATAACTACATACCCACTCACTGATTCTTAGGTCTACGCACACATCCACTCACTCACCCGTACAGTCACTCATACTTACGGTCACTCAGTACAGGACTATCATATGCACTCATACTCCTATATAGACACTCAAACACCGCCACTCATCCATAGAGGTACTCACACACCTAGTCAGTCATGCAAATAATTAATCACACTCCAATTTACTCACCTATACAGTTATACACACCAGCTCACTTACTCATAAAAATACTAGCACATTCTTACGCTCCTATGCAATCACTGATGCAAGCACACACTCATCCATATAGCCACTCTCACAATCACACACTCTCACTTATAGCCATTTATATACTCCAACACACATATATACTGCCTTTCACATATGTAGTTACTCACACATGTACCACTGAGATATACATTCAATCACTAACACACCCATACACACACTCACCCACCCATACAGTCCATCACAGACGCACTCTTGAAACCATGCACCCAGTGAATCACCCACTCACACATCTATGCACAGAGTCACACTCACCCCACCCACACAAACACTGAGGCACCCATACAGATACTCAGAGAACCAATCCATAACCCATATAGACACTCATTTAGCTAGTCAGAAACCCATGCAGCTGCTTACACAACAACAGACAGACGGATACAGACATTCACACAGTTTAGTCACTCACCCATGCATCCAGTAAGATACGTTTAATCACTCACTTATAGACTCAGTCACGCACCTACTAAATCATCCATTCAGACACTTATAGACCCACTCATTCTTCAATACGCCTTTCCCTATATATATTAAACATATTTAAACTTTACACAAACACACAGTCACTGGATGATGTCATCAGTGATGTCATGTGAGATGTCATCAGTGATGTCATCAGTGATGTCACTGACCATGTCATGAGTGATGTAATATGTGACGTCATCAGCAGTGCATTGCGGGGGCGCGAGTTATAGTTACCTGAACTAACTATAACGGGGGAATTTCACGGGTTTTGTACGAGTGCAATGTCCAACTATCTATAACTGTCCCTAAAACCTTATGGTTTTTTCAGTGAATTTCTAAGGTTTTTTAAATGCAAATTTCTAACTATAACGTGCCTAAAACCTATGGTTTTTTCAGTGAATATATATATATATATATACACACACATATATATATATATATATATATATATTCGCACAAAATATCCTTTAATAGAACCAGGAATGGCGACGCCGTGTGTAGTGCAAAATAGTCTTTATTGGCCTCGAGTCGAACGCGTTTCGGAGCTAAAACTGCTCCTTGCTCACCGACACATAAAGTTTTAAAAGCGGCCATTTTAAACATTTTTTACAGTTACCACGAGTCACGTGTGGAACTACAGAAACAGTGCAAGTGAAAACAGACTGGTAGTTTTTTTTACAACGGTTCCAATAAAATCCTAAACCAATTTTTTTTCCCAAACTTGATTTCAGAATTATGATTTCATAATTATAAATATTAAAACATTAAAACATACACCTTTCTGAAAAACTCTTAGATACAAAAATATATGAATTTCAGTAGAAAAATAAATTTTTTAATTTTTCTTTTTCATATACTGATGACTTCATGGACAAAACAATTCACAATCCATGCGTGAAAGGCTCGGCTCGTTAATTAATAAAGTTGTTCATACCATTTCTTTTCGGTAATTCCTTCACAACTAGAGAATAAATATATCTCAAAATGCGTCACACATATTTTGCCCCAGTGGGCATAACAGTACACATTATTAACCTTAACCCCACTCTGTCTTGTCCTATTCCTCAAGAAGGTTGTATGCAAACAATCCCAAAATTTACAATACATTTTAATTTTTGGTTTTTGATTTGCTTCGCGCCCAAGTGGGCAGATAGTGTTTCCATCCAAATTCCAACCACGTCTGTATCTATTTTCCTTATTTATTCCTTTTTCCACCCGTGTTTAAAAACCTCAATTATAGCTCTTTATCTTACTAGGATTAAAAATGTACTGAATGTGCTACACTGAACCTTTTCTTCTCTATTTCCAACCTCTATAGATGCGTATACATGTCCTCTTCGGCATTTAAACCTTCTGGGAATTTGCAGTTTAGTTCTATAATGTAACGAGATTCTAGTTTTCTCAATTTCTTTTCTCTATTGCCACCTCGTTTGTCTAATGCCACTGCATCTATTACATAATAAGTGAGTCCCTTACTGTCTTTGTTATGAAATTTTCCAAAATGGCGTGCTACCGGATATGATTGGTCACCATTCTTTATCGCCCTGAGATGCTGTAGAATCCTTTTATGTACCTCATGGATAGTGCTGCCCACGTACCTCAGACCACACGGGCACTGAAGTACGTAGACTGCATAATCCGTTTTACAATTATATTTGCCCTTTATACTCTTGTTTATCTTTGATAATCCTCCTTTGTATTGGGTGATGTTAACTCCATGTTTACACGCTTTGCACTTAGTGCATTTCAAGAAACCTTCCTTCCTAGTTAGCCATGTTTCTTTGGGCTGGGGTTGCTTCAACGTGTTACTTACTAGCATCTGCTTGAATGATTTAGCACGTCTGAAAGTTAGCTGAGGTTTTTTAGGCACTACTTTCCCCAATATCGAATCATTTCTAATTAAATGCCAGTGTTTATTGAGGATACCTCTCAATCTATCTTGTTGGTTACTATACTTAGTTATCAGACGACATTGATTACTTTGAATTTCTTTACTTTTCTCGTCCTTCTTCTTGTCAAATAAAATTTCCTCTCTTTCCTTACCAGACACTTTTCTCATGGCCTCATCTATCCATTGATCAGGTACCCTCTACTTTTAAATCTCTCTTTCAGACACTTGAATTCTATTTTTGCTTGCTCCCCATCACTACAATTACGCTTAGTGCGTATACACTCACCAAATGGGATACTTCTTTTTAAGTTGACAGGATGGAAACTGGTGGCGTGCAAAAGCGTATTTCCCGTCGATGGTTTTCTGTATAGTTTAGTTGCTAACCTACCATCTTTTATATATACTGTCAAGTCCAAAAATTGACACTATACCTGCTGATGTCACTCGTGAAAGTTAAATTCAAATAATTTCTTTGGATCTTACTGATAAAAGTTTTAGCTTGCTCCTCCGAACCTTTCCAGACCACAAATAAGTCGTCAATGTACCGACTCCAATGTAAGATGTGATCTTCCCATTCCGTTTGATACTGCCTCTGGATCACCTGCTCCTCCCACCAGCCCATATGCAAATTCGCATAGCTGGGGCGAAGCAGGTGCCCATGGCCGTACCACATTTTTGATGGTAAAGAGTATCATTAAACAGAAAAAATTACTTGTCAGACACACTTCCACCATTTTCAGTATCATTTCTGTATGAGCCCATAATCCTATAGGTCTCCCTCCCAAAAAATGCATGATTGCTCTAAGGCCATCATTGTGTCGAATACTTGTGTACAAGGTGGATACATCTATAGTGATTAAAAGATAGTCCTCCTCCCACGGGAGATCATATATTTTCCTCAAAAATCTCC
>CAWUFW010006671.1:12500-40000 GCA_963921515.1 Calotriton arnoldi
TTGGAGTCGCGCACCCGCAGCGTACCTTGCAAGATCGGTGCGCGGATTGTAGCCGCCATTTTAGAAAAGTCGTGAAGGATCCGCGTAGGGTGTGCGACGGGTGCGTGTTTTACAGTTACGTGATATACGTATATTACGTGTTGTGCGCGATTAGTATGCGACCGGTTCGCGATTCTTACGTCTACGCATTTGTGACACATGCGCATTATAGTACGCGACGCTTGCGCGGAGACGGGCCCCGTGTGACGTCATATGCGTGCTGGACGCGCTGAGTACGCGACTCCCGCAAAATGTTTTATGTTCTAAAATTATATATATTTATATATATATATATATGTCTTTAATACACATATTAGGGCCAGACATTATCTAAGGTATGCATAAAAATAATATATTTTTACTTGTAATAAACTTATATTACTTTTAAATGCAATTACCCGAAGTCGCGTAGGGTGCATGCTGCGTGTGCGCACGGTGCGCGGATCCCATGATACCTGAAAAAAAGATTTGATTGGTTCATAACATTTCCCATTCTAACTATTGAAGGACCCCACCCGTTTCAATCATTCTTCTTTGAGCTTCTTTGGAGAGACATCTCTGCTTAGAAGAACTGTACTTCCTTTAATTGTTTTTTGTTGGTGTTTTACAAAATAGAAAACAAGATGGCTTCAGGACAACAGCCAGAGGATGTTTCTGAACATTCTTCAGAGGAAGAATTTGTCCCGGAGAATCCACGTCCTCAAAGGCCTGTGTCGGTGGTGTGGAAGTTTTTTACTTTTCCAGAGGGGCAGAAAAAGGTGAACGCCACCAAAGTCACCTGCCGGATCTGCCAGAGAGTGCTCTCCAGAGGTAGTGTTGAAAAGAAATATTCTTGCGGTACTGCCTCTATGTACAAGCACCTGAAGACTCTCCATCCGATAAACCTGGCTCGGGAGGAGTGTCGGAGAGCTGAAAGAAACCCTCCACCTGCAGTTCCTTCCACATCTGGAACTTCGACAACTGCATCACCACCGGACATACGTCCTGAATTTGCGTTTTTGAAGCAGCACTGTGTCAAGTGCAACCAACTAATCTCTTTTGGAGAGCAGTCAGTGGAAGCAGTTTGTGCTGCGCAACGGAATCATCGTTGCTAGACTTCTGTTTTTTTTTTTTTTTCCGGGAATGCCACTTAATTCCTGAGGCTTCCTGTTTTTTTCCTTCTTGTTTCATTATTATTTTTGAAAAAACACCAAAAAAATAACAAAATAGTTCAAAAAATACAAAAAAATATAAAAGAGAAAAAGAAAAAAAAGTTCTTTTCAGAACTAACTTCTCTGGTTAAAGAAAGAACTATATTTGTATGTTAATGTGTGAAAGTTTGGTTGAATGTATATGTATAGCTTAATTGACTGAAAGAATGCATTAGTAGTGTATGGTGAATGTATAAGTGCAGAACTATAAGGAAGTGCTGCAGCGTGACAATGTAAGCTCTTTAGCTGCAGTGTGCTGTGGTACTTCCGAAGCACAGGGATGCAACGTATGTACATAAATATGTTGCAACTATGATTCCCTCTGCACCGCTGCACAAACTGCAGACATACAGTGACACAGGCATACTTACACCATGGTGCAAGTATGTCTGTGTCGTGAAGATATTGTTTTAGTGCAGGAAGGAACACCTTCCTACACAAAAACAATAAGTAAAGGCATTTTCCTCTTTCAATGTATGCTGTGAAATGCTGCATACATTGAAAGAGAAAAAATGATGAGAAATGAAAACAATTCTCCTTGTTGTGCCTTGCTACACCAACTGGAGGATGCTGCAGCATTCACACACATCTCCAGATTTATTATTTGATAAATCTGGAGATGTGTATTCTTCTATGAGTGTTGTGTGGAAACACCCACAGCAACACCTATCGAATGCCCTTTTAATGCAAAGTGGTGTGTATGAAGAGGTCGTATTTACAAGGAGAAGAAAAGCTACACTGGGTGCCTTTTCCTCTTCTTGTAAATATGAAGGAGTGTCTGGCGCCATCACTATGTTACAAAAAGTGACATATTGTTGGTACAGGATGCTTGTAAATCTGCCCCATAAGTGCTTATGTATTGGCAGACTATTACAATAAAAACATATTGCTGGTTCATTGATAGAAAAATTGTATGAGAGTGACAGAAGGTAAGCACAGAGATATCTCTCCAAAGATGCTCAAAAAGAATGATTGAAATAGTTGCGGTTCTTTAATAGTTACAATGGGAAAATATTATGAACCAATCAAATATTTTTTTTTCAGGTCACATGGGATCCTATGACAGATTCCAAAACTATATAGATATAAACTGGGTATTTTGAAGAGTGTATTAATACTTTGTAGCTTCTTGCAGGTCTGCATACATAGTATATAAAGAAATTGATTTGTACTAGGGTTAGTGACTAGGCCAATCCTTAAGTATATGACTAATAACTAGAGTAATTTCAGTACTGCAAAGAGATTGCAAGATAAATTTATAAGTAGTTAGGTTTTGGCAAAGTGATAGCACATGTTTATAGAGTGGGGAAGGGAAGGGATGGGGCCTTATGTGACATGTGCAAACACTCTCTGTGACGTGTTTTAAGTTGATGAATTTAGTCTCTTTTAATCTTGAAAGTCCCTGGGTCCTACTAGCTCAACATGTCTCTCTATTGCACACCATACAGCTGCATTGCACAGAGGTGCTCCGAAGCCATGTGACATTTTACACCTCTCTGCAGTACAAGTCTCTGGCACTTTCTGCACATATCTGGTGGGTTAGTTGGCCCCCAGGCACACTCAGGATTCAAGGTAACTTTATCCAGTAACTTTAAACACCCACAGAGCATCTTTCCACAGATATCTACACCGTCCATCCCCCCTTTCTTCACCAGTGTGCAAACACAGCCCATTGTCCATTTTAATACTTAGTTAATCTTACCTTCACAGTAATAGTTATAAAAAACACTAAACTTTTTTTCAGTTGTTTTTTATAACTAAAATTTCTGAAAAATTAAATATTGTAGAATTAGGATCTGTGAAAGAGAAGAAAAATACAGTTATAATATATAATATTATATTTTTACAACACAACATGATTTTAACATTTTATAAATTATTTTCTTTGCCTTTTTGCTGTTCTCAGAATATATTGAATTTCACTACAAATAGTGATTTCAATGTTACTCATCACGTAACAGCGGGCAAAAAAAAAAAACAATCAATAAGATTGTTTAAAAAAAACCAAAAGTACTTGTAAAATATTTGTAATATACTCAACTATTTCTGAACATTACATAAAAACTACATCCTCAATAACATACCATATAATACAAATCACACATATATAAAATGCTCTCTTCTAAGAAAATTTTCTTATTTGAATTTCTATACACTGTAAATGTTGTTCTTTAAAAATATATGCTGAGAGAATGTGCAAGAAAAAGTCCATAATTCAAATATATACTTTTCCTCTAGGCCAAATAGGATTTTTGAAATCCTTTATATTGAAATTGTCCAATAGTAATCGTATTAATACATATTAATAAATTACTCAGAGGCTGAATTATGTTCCTAAAACTTTGGCTTTAAAAATATTAGGTAGGAATTTGGTAATTCGCTAGGCAAACGTTGTTTAAAAACCAATTGAGCATCATTACAATATGTCCATCCTCTATTGCATTTTAAATAGACAGTGTAATGTCCAGATGTTGTAGAAGGACCATCATGGAAAATAATTGCTACTGCTACAAAAGTTCTTCCTGATATAGATAGTTGACTTGCTACAAAATGTTTAATTAAAGTTTCCAATTTTCTTCCATCAGCTCTACAACGTTGTATCATTAAAATTATATATTGTCCGAATCTTTGTATAAATAATGTTGATAACATTTCTGATTTGCATTGGCTACACTCTATGTTTTGATTTGCTGCTTTAACTAGTTTCTTGAAAGACACTGTTTTACATTCTGGTAATGTCAAATATATAAATCTTTCAGTATCTATGTTAGTGCTACATGTAAACATACAATTTTCACATTCATGTTCCCATTTATAACGAAGGCCAAAAAGATTTTCAATTTCTATTCCTTCATTTTCCAATACTGCAAGCATATACATTAGAAATTCCTGAGCGTCTTGTTGAATATCCTGCGTAAATTGTGTAGAACCAGAACATATGTCCAAAAGATTACGAATATCAGAAACACTTTGTATTTTCCTTTTATCAGTGTTCAATTTTTCATAAATATAATGCAACAAGGAACAAAATCTTTTTTCACGATTCTCCATGATTTGCTGTTGCAAACTTTCTAGAAAAAAACAACATTGACCACTACATTAGCATAGCAGTTGATACCTGAACTATTTTCTAACTGATACCCAACAATCTCTTCAATAGTATCCTTTTTCTTTTTGCTTGCAATCTGAACATTATCTTGATTTTTTTCCTTCTCTATAACTTCACTACAGATATTCTCATATCTTCTTTTTCGACCTACTACACGCTTTTCAAATACAGGATATTCACCTAAATTGGGAGCTTACGTTCTTCTTAACCGATTATACACTTTAACACAGTTTGCATCTGCACTAATCTTTGTCTCATCAAAATCAATCAATTACAATCCAGATAAAGTTCTGACTCGGGACAAAGCAACATATGCCATACCCTCTTTAAATACGGTACTTCCAATGTTCACCAAAGCACTGTCTACACTTAAACCTTGAGATTTATGAATACTCACTGCATATGCCAGAGAAAGAGGAAACTGTTTTCTACGAACATATAAGTCTTTAACAAGCAAAAAACGAACTGAACGACCAATTTGTTTTACTTCTTCAATTTGATCAAATTTGATTTTTAAAATTTCAATTCCATCTCTATTTTGATAATTAACAAAATCAACAACTTTACCCATTGCTCCATTTACTAAACCTTTTTCCACATCCAAATTACGTCGTTAAATTACCCGACAGTTTACACATATATATAAATTCTTTTCTAAACCAGCAGTTTTAGATATAGATTTTTCTAAAGAATCCAATTTTGTTTTCAATTTTTCCGTCAAAACAATAGTGACTCCTTCATGCTCTATTTTATCAATGGCTTCCATTTTTATTATTTGTTGATTTTCTAGCTTCAAAAGTTGTTTATTGAATATAGAACACTCGCGCAGTGTTGGCATTAAGCAGATTATAGATTTATTTTCTGCAATTTTCATATATATTTTTTCAGGAACTATATTTTCATTGGGAAATAAGTTTGTAAGTAGTCGACCTTGCAAAGCTTGTTTGCCATGTACTGTCAGTAGTCCAATTCTTATATCTTCAAGAATAGTTCCATAATCAACATCATTAGCCTGTCGCATATTTGTAATGAGTTCTTTGTATTCAAAATATGACCAAATGTTAACGTTTCCAACACTTCCCAAAGACTTTCTGGTGTCTTCATGCACAAGTGTTTTAAATACTGGTTGTCCTTTTACGGGAGTAAGTTGCAGTAGATCTCCAAAAACTATGACATGTTTTCCTCCAAATAAGACATCGTACTCTGTTTTAAGAATTTGCTGCATTCTTAAATGCACAAAAGCAAGCATTAAGTTTGAGACCATGCTTACCTCATCAATAATTAGAAGTTTCATTTTCTTTAGCACTCTTGAAACTTCATAACAAGCTTCTCCAGATAGCTTGTGATATTCCAATTTGTTTTCATGCTCTACAGGTAGCATAAGTAAACGATGCAATGTAATTCCTTTAATGTTGTGTGCTGCCAACCCAGTTGGAGCAGTTACAACACAAGACAAATGGAGTCAGTTGTTTTCTGTAGATAACTGGTCAAAACTTTAATTAAGAAACTTTTTCCTGTTCCAGCTTGACCACTGACACACATTCGGATAGGTTGAAATGATGTGCATGTGCATTCTTTGTTTTCATGAAGAAATCCATGGTCAATCTGTTGTCTCACTTGCTGATATATTTCTTTCTGTTCAAGATTTAGTTGTTTTTCCAAGTTTCCTAAGTCCATAATATCTTCTTGAGCTTGATGCATTGCCTCATTCATTGCGATTGCTGCTTCATTTTGAACAATTGGTTGTCCTAGTGGATCTTCACTCAGTGGAGCAGAACTTTGACTGTCTTGAGAACTGTCTCTAGCAATCTCAGCTGCAATAGTAGCTTCTTGATCAATTTCATTGTTCAACATTTTCAGATAATTAGCAAAAACTGTACATTCTATTGTATCTTTACAAGCATTGAAGGAATCTTCATAGCTCTGAAAATCCCCAAGTAATTCCAATTCTGTACGCCACGGTTTGAAGAGTTGCAAAAGTGCTAAATAGTAAAATTCCCTTTTCTGTTGAGTATCACAACTCAGTTTTCTGTGATTAATCAAATTTCCTTTCCTTTGTTTCACCAAACATCCTTCAGAACCAATCACTGCATATTTTCCATCATTTATGTTTTCTGTAGTATTCCGTTTAAAACTGTAGTATTGCAGCACTTCATAGAGACATATGTTCTCAAGATGATGACTTCTATTTGGATAATATGTATCCAACATGTTTGTTTTGACAATATCTGTACTTTCTGGATCTTTTCTGCTAAATATTCAATTTCTTGTACAGATTCAAGTACTTGATTTCGTGTTGCAGCAAGACCTAGACTCACCCAAATGATTGTTCTAGATTTTGAGTATAAACTTGCAGATCATAACCGATCTGAGCATTCATACGCTCCAATTTCTCGATGGGATAACATCTTCAAACTGAAACTGTATAATTTCTTACTAAGGGGCCGATTCTGATGTCGGACGGACTCAGGTCCGTCCGACATCGTCCAGGAGCCGTAACCGACCGACCTGCTGTCGTCGGTTACGGCCCTGCAAGTACGATGCGACCGAACCCTGTTCAGTCGCACTCGTATACTGCACAATGGGAGCATGCATTCCGAGCGGAATGCATGCTTGCATTGTGAAAAGCAGGGTGCAGTTCATCCCTGCACCCTGTGGCCGGCACCCCAAGGTGCCTGCCACCGGGTGCAGGGATCAACAGAGGGCACCATAGGTGCCCCCAGGCCGCCATTCGGCGGCCTATCACCCATGGGGGCCCTACTGGGGGCTCCCAAAGACAGTTACCGACTGCCTTTTCGTGCCAGAAAGACCGGCACGAAAAGGCAGTGAAATACTGCCATCGTACTCCCTCGGTCGTGAAGAGGCGGCCGGGGGAGTACTGAAGGATTTCCGGACGCGGATGGGCTCTCCGAGCCCGTCGTAAGCCATCCGGAAATCCGAGTCGGATTCCTTTCCGACCGAGCCCATCGGAATGGCTCGGTCGGAAAGGAATCCAGCCGGCACGTTCCGATTCGGTCGGAAGGGCTCCGACCATCGTTCGGTGCCCTTCCGGCCAAAATCGGAATCGGCCCCTATGACTCTTCTCATGAGAAATTTCTTCCCACATTTCTTTTAACTCTGTCTTTTCAGATTTTGTTATATAAGATGTCACATACCGGGCAACAGCAATGGAATTATCCGCAACATACTGAATATCCATATTAGCATTCCACATTGACAGAATAACTGGATTATAATCATTGATATATTTTGATTCTTCACTTCTTCTCAAATTGTATGTATTTTGGGGAGATTTTCTAGTGATGGTATGTCTCATAGCTGACATAAAACTGTTTACTCTTCCTTTGGATATTACAGGACGTGGAAATCCAAAACGACATTTGGTGTAAAACTTTTCCTTAGACTTGTACTTCTGTCGACAGTATTTTCCACATCAATGACTTTGGAATCGTAACACTTGTTGTCTTAAGCTGTTTTCATCTGTTCTTTTTGGTATAGCACATGTCGCATATTCTTCAATAAAAGACAAAACGGTGTCATCCGAATCAGTTCCGAATTTAGGTGCATCCTTAATCCATAACAGCATATGTATATGAGGAGCACTTCTAGCTTGATACTCCTTTCTCCCCAAAAATCTACAACTTCTCCAAGAGGAGGATTCTTTTATTGCAGATAAAAGACATCATAGCTTCAAACCTATGATTGAAATACCTGCATACATTAACAGGATCCAAAGAGCACAATTCTCCAAGTGTCTTGTATTCAATATTTTTTAGATTTGAATTTGCCTCTCGAAGAAATTCAAGTAAATCATCCCAAGCGTATTCAGCACAGCTTAGGGTAAGAAACCACGTAGGAGTTCCTAAGTTCCTTAGCATACATTTAAGTTCTCCATGACGACGATACCAATATTCATTAGTACCACGCTGACATGCCATCAAATTAATCAGCTGAGATTCTAAATGATCATCTCTCTGATGTACTTTATCCATAAATTCCTTTGCTGAAACATTTTGAAGATTTACTCCTGTTTTCAATATGTGGTTGACTGCATATGAAAGTCCAGACAAGTCACTCTCAAACAAAAGATGAAATATATAAGGGATACATTGTCGAAATCTTGAATCTTCTGCATATAATCTTGTTGTTCGATATTCAGATGCAGGAATCTGCACTGGTCGTTCATCATATCGTCCACCTTTTCCAGTTGGAAACAGCTGCGGAAAACAACGAGCTTCCAAACTTTTCTCCCATACACTCATGGGAGTACCCTTTGCTTTTTTCATTTGGAATAATTCAATAGTATTCCCCATCACTTCTTTCGAATGAAGTGGATGTACACTATAATGTTCATAGATTTCTTCATTTTTGGACATGTTCACTTTTTCAATTTGTCCATTTGACGTTTCAGTATCATCTCCTAAAAGTATTTCTTCTTCTTCCACATATACATTTTTGTAGTAATCATTGTTTTGAATCAGATACAATGTTGCCTTTTGCACTTTCCTAACATCCACTAATTCTTGCCAGATTTTCTTACTCTTAGTAGGAACACCATTAACTAGAATAAGTAGTGGCTCACTTTCTACATTCTCTACACCAATAGTTTCAATATTTTTCTTCAAATCTAGAGGTAAATATACAACTCTTCCTTTTAATCCGGTCTGTAAATCTGTAGGAGGCAATTTACCTGTTTTAGGCTCCATACGAACAATAGCTTGAAATGGGTGCACACATTGAATCAGAATAGACTCATACGTATTTAAATTTATCAGTTCTGGAGGAATAGTTACCAACTCTAGATTATTATGGACAGCTCTAGCGGGCATTTTATTCTCGTCTAATTTGTTATAACAGTATTTACAAATACGCTGATCATAACTCAAATCAAAGCAATCCTCTACGAACAAATAAGTTGCAAATTCCTTCCACTTATCATTATTTTCTCTTTCACTTTTTAAATACAGATCAACAGTCCTAGTCTGATTTTTATAGTGAGTTCGCCGGCAACAAATACAAGTATAATTTGGCCTTTCACATGAAATCACCTTAAACTTTGTAATTTGTTCTTCAAATTTTTTTGTAGTAGTATGTTGCACATTCTCCTCAACATTTTCCTGTATTAATGTGTCAGTTTCTGCACTCTCTTCTCCAGGACCAAAGTAACAAAACTCAATTTCATCACAAACTTTTTTCACATCTGATACTGACCCACGCAAAAGAGCACTGTTCAACTCATTTAACATTAGTGCTGGACTTTTTGCATAATACAATCTTCTGACTAACTTTCGCATTTGAGAATGATGTACTGCTAACATCCTAAAATGATGAAAAACACTTTGACATACTTTTCTAGAAAGACAAGCGAGAGAATGGCCTTGCAAACCAGTACTTTTTCTCACTCTGCAAGGATCTAGTCCTTGCAACATCTTAATCTTTTGTTTAACACTTTTTTTACTATAGACTCGTAAGAAATTGCGTAAAATATCAATAGATTCTTGTCGTATACTACAAATACTACTGCAATCCCAAGTATACACGGGCTTTAGGACGTCTCCCTAGAACTTCATCAGCTATCACTTCTTCTACATTTCTGGGAACCATCTTCTCTTTCTCAATTGGACAACCATTTCTAACCTCATAAGCTCGACCACTGGTATCAACTGCATGCAATAAATTATTGGTCTGAAAATAACTCTCTTCATTAAAGAAAGGCTCTGAACTTGAACTGTGTTTCCATTCACCCCAAAAAAAAAATCACAAAAATTAGTTCTGTTAATTACTCTTTTCTTCTTACTTTTAGCCTTCATTAAATGGATTGGTTTATCTAGAGATCGAATTCTGTTTAAAACTAAAATGAATAATTTCCTTTTTAATTCAAAAGCCTTTTCAACTAGAATTTCAATATGCTTCTTCTTTTGATAAAATAGTGCTTTTTTATATTTCCTCACATCTTTCAACAAATTAAGAACAACTCTATTATAAAAATCTTTTTCTGATTTCTTTATACTGACTCTGCCTTCTTTTACCATACATTGGTTCTTTTGAATGTAAATTCCCATTTTTTGTATTGATTTTATTCATATTCTTTATTCTGGTCGATGCATTTTTCATATTTTCCACATTCTGCACACTGTTTCTAGGCTTTGAAAGTTTTTTAATAAATTGTTTCGTTCTCTTACCGGAAGACTTATTGTTTTTCCCCACATGTTGTTGGTCATCCAATACTTGTCGTTGATTTTTCTTCAAATAATAGTCCTTTTTGTGTCCTTTTCTCTTTTCTGTTTTTTTAGGCATGATAAGTTTATTTTAATGATGCTAAACAATATCTGTAAAAATAAATATATATAAATTTATTTTAATAAATATATAAATTATACTTTTCTATTACTAAACAAACACATTGTATATAAAAACCATTTAAGCACTTTCTTTTGTAATGACTAATTGAAGGTGTGAAAGACAAGTGTGTAGGTGGTTAGAGGACTGCATGCGTATTGGAGAGGAGTTTGTAATAGTGCATGTGTTAAGACCTGAGTCACTGCATGAGTACTTGGGTACTGACTGAACGATTAGAGTACTGCAAAGAGAGTGCCTGGGTGAATGTATAAGTGGTTGGGTTTTGGCGCAGCGAATGGATTAATGAGTCAACAGAGGACTGCAAGGGGAGTGACAGAATGTTTGCTGGAGTGTATGGATAGTGACTGGGGAATTGAAGGTGTGAAAGACAAGTGTGTAGGTGGTTAGAAAACTGCATGCATAGTGGATAGGGGTTTAAAGCAGTCTATGTGCTAAGGCCTGGGTCATTGAATGAGTACTTGGGTACTGACTGAACGATTAGAGTACTGCAAGGAGAGAGCCTGGGTGAATGTATAAGTGGTTGGGTTTTGGCGCAGCGAATGGATTAGTACATGTTGCTGAATGAGTCAACAAAAGAGTGCAAAGGGAGTGACAGGATGTTTACTGAAGTGTATGGATAGTGACTGGGGAATTGAAGGTGTGAAAGGCAAGTGTGTAGGTGGTTAGAGAACTGCATGCATAGTGGATAGGGGTTTGAAGCAGTCTATGTGCTAAGGCCTGGGTCATTGAATGAGTACTTGGGTAATAACTGAATGCTTAGAGTACTGCAAAGAGAGTGCCTGGGTGAATTTATAAGTGTTTGGGTTTTGGCGCATTGTTTGGATTAGTACATGGTGCTGGATGGCTGATTGGAGGAGTGCATGCGGAGTGACAGGGTGATTGCTGGAGTATATAGGTACTACCTGAGTAATTGAAGGTGTGAAAGACAAGTGTGTAGGTGGTTAGAGGCCTGCATGCGTATTGGAGAGGGATTTGTAGTAGTGCATGTGTTAAGACCTGGGTCACTGCATGAGTACTTGGATACTGACTGAACGATTAGAGTACTGCAAGGAGAGTGTCTGGGTGAATTTATAAGTGGTTGGGTTTTTGCGCAGTGAATGGATTAGTACATGTTGCTGAATGAGTCAATAAAAGAGTGCAAGGGGAGTGACAGGATGTTTGCTGAAGTGTATGGTTAGTGACTGGGGAATTGAAGGTGTGAAAGACAAGTGTGTAGGTGGTTAGAGAACTGCATGCATAGTGGATAGGGGTTTGAAGCAGTCTATGTGCTTAGGCCTGGGTCATTGAATGAGTACTTGGGTACTGACTGAACGATTAGAGTACTGCAAGGAGAGTGCCTGGGTGAATGTATAAGTGGTTGAGTTTTGGTGCAGCGAATGGATTAGTACATGTTGCTGAATGAGTCAACAGAGGACTGCAAGGGGAGTGACAGGATGTTTGCTGGAGTGTATGGATAGTGACTGGGGAATTGAAGGTGTGAAAGACAAGTGTGTAGGTGGTTAGAAAACTGCATGCATAGTGGATAGGGGTTTAAAGCAGTCTATGTGCTAAGGCCTGGGTCATTGAATGAGTACTTGGGTACTGACTGAACGATTAGAGTACTGCAAAGAGAGTGTCTGGGTGAATTTATAAGTGGTTGGGTTTTTGCACAGTGAATGGATTAGTACATGTTGCTGGATGGCTGATTGGAGGAGTGCATGCGGAGTGACAGGGTGATTGCTGGAGTATATAGGTACTACCTTAGTAATTGAAGGTGTGAAAGACAAGTGTGTAGGTGGTTAGAGGACTGCATGCGTATTGGAGAGGAGTTTGTAATAGTGCATGTGTTAAGACCTGGGTCACTGCATGAGTACTTGGATACTGACTGAACGATTAGAGTACTGCAAGGAGTGTGTCTGGGTGAATTTATAAGTGGTTGGGTTTTTGCTCAGTGAATGGATTAGTACATGTTGCTGAATGAGTCAATAAAAGAGTGCAAGGAGAGTGACAGGGTGTTTGCTGGAGTGTATGGATAGTGACTGGGGAATTGAAGGTGTGAAAGACAAGTGTGTAGGTGGTTAGAGAACTGCATGCATAGTGGATAGGGGTTTGAAGCAGTCTATGTGCTAAGGCCTGGGTCATTGAATGAATACTTAGGTACTGACTGAATGATTTGAGTACTGGAAGGAGAGTGCCTGGGTGAATTTATAAGTGGTTGGGTTTTGACGCAGTGAATGGATTAGTACATGGTGCTGGATGGCTGATTGGAGAAGTGCAATTACAAAGACTCACTAGTCTGGAAGGGGTTACGTTACTGCATACATTCTACACATTTCACTACAGCATTGCTAGTGTGAATGCCTGAATCATTCTGCGAATCCATAAGCAGTGACTGGGTTCTAATACTAGTGAAACTTGACAATAGGATAGGTTTTTAAGCAGTTATGTGTTAGCAGAGACATAAAGTAACCACATGCTTCTGTCACAATGGTTGCACAAGTGCACACATACTCACAGTGTGATTCTAGACAAGCAAGACTATTCCCTGGACTTTATCAGAAGAGACTCACTAGGCTGGAAGCAGTTAGGTGACTGCATACATTCTACAGATTTCACTACAGCACTGCTAGTGTGAATGCCTGACTCATTCTGCGAATCCATAAGCAGAAACTAAATTCTACTACTACTAAAACTTGACAACAGGATAGGTTTTTAAGCATTTATGTGTCAGCAAAGACATGAAGAAACCACATGCTTTTGTCACAATAGTTGCACAAGTGCACACAGTCAATGTGATTCTAGAGAAGCAAGACTATTCCCTGGGCTTTAGCAGAAGAGACGCACTAGTCTGGAAGGGGTTAGGTGACTGCATACATTCTACACATTTCACTACAGCACTGCTAGTGTCAATGCCTGAATAATTCTGCGAATCCATAAGCAATTACTGGGTTCTAATAGTACTGAAACTTGACAACAGGATAGGTTTTTAAGCAGTTATGTGTCAGCAGAGACATGAATTAACCACATGCTTCTGTCACAATGGTTGCACAAGTGGACACAGACTCACAGTGTGATTCTAGACAAGCAAGACTATTCCCTGGACTTTAGCAAAAGAGACTCACTAGGCTAGAAGAGGTTAGGTGACTGCATACATTCTACACATTTCACAACAGCACTGCTAGTGTCAATGCCTGAATCAGTCTGCAAATCCATAAGCAGTGACTGAGTTTTAATACTACTGAAACTTGACAACAGGATAGAATAAGAACCATCATTCAAGTATACCTTTGAACACAGTTTAAAATATATATATTACTATACATACTGTTTTTATAACAAACATCAAATACAATAAAAATAATCAAAATATACATCTGTACATTTAATAATATATTTCAAACAACACAGTTTCATAAAACTGTCAAATCTTTTTAAATAAACGTCCAAAATATATAACTCACCTATTAAATAAATCTGTTGAATTAAAAATCTCACACACTGAGTCAGGATTTTCTTTTTCACACAGAGAATGTCGATGAGCACACTCTCCAATGTAAAACCAGTAATGGCAAACTTTCCCTCTAATTTGTCAAACATATACACATAACCCACAAATGACATTCTTTCCCAGTGTTTTTCAAATTGAAAAACAAATTTCCATTGGTCATAGAGAATAATACTTTTCAACTGACATCTTCACCCCTTATCCTTAATATCAGTTTCCATAGCAACAGGTCATGCAACATTCAACTTAGCTGCCAGGTCACAAGTTCACCACACAATGTTGCAAATGACAACAGCAGGTGTGGTTGGCTTTGCAAAGCATACCCTTATCGTTTCTGCTGTACCTTTCAAACTTTTCTTTATAACCAATAAGAAACATGCTTTCTAAACAAAGTAAAATGCACCCTATATTAGAATGTAGAGTGTTCTTAAACAGCCAATCAAATCTCTACTTTCTTAAAAACAGCATGTTGTCCACCATTTTAGATAGATTTCATTCTCCCTCCTGCCTACCTCAGCTACAGACATCTTCTTATTACCTACAGAGATCCCTTCAAGATGCTTTCAGTGTGGATTGTGGGACACAGCTATGTTTTTTAGTGCAAAAGGTATGCTGAAAGCAGAGGTATTGACAAAGATTTAGCTTTGCCAAATGTAGACATTAAATGGATTGGAAGGAGAGGATTAAAGTGGCACCAATTGATGCCATTGGTTAAATCCTTTGCATCTCCAACACCCTGACCTCATAATTGTGCACTGTGGTGGCAATGACCTAGGCACTTTCACTGGGGTAGGTCTGGAAATGCTTATGAAGGACACCTTTGGAGAATTGATGTCACTTTTCTCCCAAACTGCCTTTGTCTATTCTAACATATGCCAAAGACAGAAATGGAAGTGGTCAAATCATTTTTGTCCACAGATTGAGAAAGCTAGGAAACATGTCAATAAAGCTGTTTCTGCTTATCTCAGAGATTATAGGATGGGGTCCATTTACAACAACAATCTGCGTTTTAATATGGATGGCATCTATAGGAGAGATGGTGTACATTTTACAGATGAGGGTATGAGTCTTTCTCAACAACTTTAGACTCTGCATAGGTACTTACTTGTAGGTACCAAAATCTGTCAATAAACACAAGGGCTCTTTTTAGAGCCACCCAAGATATAAACATATATGCTTGATGTATATTTACAATTTTTTTTATTTATTTTTTGGGAGTCGCGCACCCAACGCGTTTACACTGGAGTCGCGCACCCATCGCGTTCACACCAGGGGGCCGCGCTGGGAGTTGCGCACCCAATGCGTTCACACCAGGGGGCCGCCCTGGGAGTCGCGCACCCAGCGCGTTCACACTAGGGGCCGCGCTGAGCGCCGCGCTGGGTGCGCGACTCCTAATTTTACCGTAATTTTTTTTTTAGCTCCTACCACTAATTTATCATCCCCCGGGGCCTATACATAATGATGGAGACCGTGAAGGGAGCCCCAGTGCCCCCACGGTCCCGCCGGCTCCCCGCGTCCTTCGGGAGCCGGCATTGCTTTTCCACATGGGGAGCTGCTGACATGCTCCCCGTGTGGAAAAGCAATTTGCTTTGAATTTTGGAAGAGAGAGCAGGTTTCCTGCTCTCTCTTCCAAAATTCAAAGCAAGTTTGCTATGACAGGACGGGAGCCATGAGGCTCCCGTCCTGTCATAGCAAACTACAGTGTCCCGGGGGTGAGCACCCCGGTACACTGCAGGAGCCGGCCCTGGGGGGGGTGGCGGTCCCCAGGGCCATCACAGGCTCCAGGAGGGGGGCCGCGTGGCCCCCCTCCCTACATGTTCAAAGCGCCGGGGAGGTGGTGGTCCCCGGGGCTTCGGGGGTCCAAAACGGACCCCCACTTTAAAAATCTTAGTGCCCCGGGGAGGTGGCGGTCCCCGGGGCGTGTGGAGGGGTCGAGCCCCCCCACACAGGTCTTTTAATTTTTTTTAAAAATAAGCCCCGGGGGGTGGCGGTCCCCGGGGCTGCGGGAGGGCCGAGAGCCCTCCCGCACCATTTGTTTTTAAAGCCCCGGGGGGTGGCGGTCCCCAGGGTTTGGGGGACCTTAGAGGCCCCCCATTCATTAATTTCATAACCCCCCGCATACCCCCGGGACTTGGCCCACCCGGGGGCCAATTAACAACGAAGCGCGGGAGACCGCGCTTCGTTTTTTGGTTTTTTCGGCGGGATCCACGCACCCTAAGCGCATCCCGCCGATTTTAAAAAAAAATAAATGCATTTTTCTGCCCAGGGGTCCTTGTGGGACCCCCTGAGCAGACCTAGGGGGTCAGGGTGTTTCTACCCTGCCCCCTTTGTGCGTTTTGCGCACTTGTTTCTTGTGCCTCGGTTCTACCGAGGGACAAAATGGCTGCCAACATATCCTGATTTGGAGTGTTGACAGCCACTTGAAAGCCAATTAGCATGCAGCTCGTGATCGGGAGGGTGCACGCAGGGTGCGCTCAGGGTGCGCGAATCCGACGCGGCCATAGATATGTGATTTTCCTTTTGATTTTCTCAGGAACTACTGAACGGATTTTTTTTTTTTTTTAAGTCCTCATTTAGCAATATTCTAGGGGTTGGAGGTGTCAGGGGCCCATTACCCTTTTTGGACCGACTCTTTAGGGCATCTCCTGGGTAGTCAAGTCTTGTACGTGGAGCTTGTCCACTTGCCCTCTATGCTTGGGCCCCTTTTTGTCCATTTCCCGTGCAATTCGGATCTGGGCTGAGCTAGTCACTTTGACTACTCCTTCAAGTTCCACTTGAGAGCTTCTATTGCATTGCCTAATCATAGGACCAGACAATTTATTTAACCATGGCTTAATTATGAAATTTGGTTTTCCGGGATATTCCAGAATTTATTTCTCCTTCCCTTGTGATGGCTCGTGTCTAGTGAGTGTGTTCTGTGTACAGAGGCTAGCCAATCTCTATGTGTTGGAGGTGAACTTTTACTCCAATTAATACATATTTCTCTTCTTGCTAGAAGTATTAATATGAAAGGGATTTTCTCCTGGTCTTTACTCAGCTTTCTTGCTCCCCCCTCTAACTGGCTTATCCCAAAGATAACCAAGTCTATACTCACCACAATCTGCCGTCCCAGTATTTTTGACAATGTCTTACCCGTGTCCATCCAAAATTCCTCCAGGCTTGGGCACTGCCGGAACATATGAAGATCGTCTGCACCCACCTCTCCACACTTGGGACAGCTTCTCTTTCTTTGGCCTCTAATTTTCGATAGCCTCTTTGGGGTCCAATATGCTCTATGGATAGTGAATAAATGGTTCCTTCTTAATGGAGCAGATTTCACAATTTTCCAACATGTAGCTGTAGATACTTGCCATATATGTTGGGTATCCAATTTCGGCAGTGCACCTCCCCAGATCTCGTCAGGAATTTTGTAGTCGTCTTCCCCTTCTTGTATCAATGCCCAGTACCAATATGCGACTTCTCTTTTCTTAATTTTATTACTCTATCATTTCCTCAGCTGCCCCATTACCGTTTTCAATGTCCTTTAGATTCTTGACCCAACTAGTTAACTGGTAATACTTAAATCTCGAGATTGTGCCTCTAGTTTGTTCTCTCAGGGCCTCCCATTCTATGAGAGAGTTCTGTGTCATTAACTCACCCCATTTTGTAATGTTGTTTTCTCTGAGGGGATTTGCTAGCCTATCTTTTAGGCAGTCCGGAGTTCCCGGGAATTCCAGATCGGCGCATATTTGCTGTAGTATGGAATTTTGAGTGTCTTCCTCATCTGGAACCAGAGTGAAGCTGCCGCCCTCAGGGTTTTTAGCTTTATTTTCTTGAAGAACTTGGGATGGCCGAATTTATAAAGATAGTGGCTTTCTTTCTTGTTAACTGCCGCCTTCAAGTGATCCGGGTATTGATCGAAGCTTTCCAATAGTTTCCTTACATTTTTAAATTGAAATGCTCTGCAATATTGTAGTATATCAGGACTTGCGATTCCTCCTTGCGTCTTATTTCTTCTCATGACAACATTGATACTTTTCACGAGTGTGTCAGTAAAGCGTTGAATGATTCCAGACACAAAAATAGGAGATATTTTTTATTTTTATTTATTTATAGTTTTATAGAGCGCGAACCAGACCCGTGAGGGTATCAGAGCGCTTTACATGATTAAGGGGGGGGATACAACGCTTAAGGATGGGATGGGTCAAATTGGGAAAGATAGGGAATACATTATACAAGAGGAGCACGCAGTTTAAAGTCCAGGTTACATGTGGGGAAGAAAAACAGAGACTTAAAGCAAGTGGATAGAATATACAAGCACGCAGTCTAGAGTCCAAGCTACATGTGGGGAAAAAAACAAAGTGGATATAGTATATAAGAAGGCTCGCAGTCTCAGCTCTTGGGGGGATGCCCAGAGTGCAGAAAGATGTATCATCCATAGAGGCCATGGATGCCGAGGTGGAGGGTGGAACATGTCGATGAGGTGATTGTAAAGTGTTCCTTAGACGAGGTATTTTCCCATTAAGAATGTTTTGGTTTCCTTCTTAAATTGTGACAAGGACGGAAGTCTTCTGATGGCGGGTGGGAGAGAGTTCCAAATTCTTGGTGCGGCCCCAGAGAAGGCCCGATTGTAGGTTTTTTTCTTCCGGAAGCATGCTGGTTGCAACAGCAGGTCTTTGGCAGATCGGGAGTTTCTGGCCCCTCCAGATACCACAAGTTTTTGTGCGAGAAAAATAGGGGAATTTGAGTAAAGAGCTTTGTGAGTAATGCAGGCCACTTTAAATTGGATTCTGGCCTGAAGGGGAAGCCAGTTCAGAGCTTTGAGGTGAGGAGTGATGTGGTCGAATTTCTTTGTGCCCGTTAGGAGTCTGGCAGCGGTGTTGAGACAGGCTTTCAATGGGGCCAGAGAGCTCTTGGGTAGCCCTGCCAGAGTAGAGCATCCATATTCTAGTCTGGAAATGACTAGTGCCTGGATTGCCGTTTTAAGGTCGGAAACTTCGAGGAAAGGTTTTAGGTTTCTTAGGTAACTCAGGTGGAATCTAGCCGTTTTGGCCATCGAGTTTATATGGCCACGCATATTCAGGCTGCTGTCAAGGGTTATTCCAAGGGATTTCGCCGAGTCAACAATGGTAGGAGGGCAGTTTAGTGCTGTGATGGTCTTGATCCATTCCTGGATGTCAGGATTGGTTTTGGGTGGGGAGATCAGAAGAAATTCAGTTTTATTTGCGTTGAGTTTAAGCTGATTGGCGGTGAGCCAATGGACTGTCAGCTTCAAGGCCTCGTTCAGGGAGAAAATGTCCTCAGGGGAAGAGATTTTTATGTAGATATGTGTATCGTCGGCGTACATGAGGTAGGACATGTTGGCGGCACGAAGCACCTCGGTGAGAGGTTCAAGGTAAAGATTGAAGAGGGTAGGGGAGAGGGTTGATCCTTGAGGGACTCCGACCGAAACCGGAGAGGGGGCGGAAAGATTACCGTTGATGAGGACTCTCTGTGAGCGGTTTTGGAGGAAAGATCTAAACCATTCAAAGACGGTGCCATCCAACCCCATCCTGAGTTTGAGGCGTTCTAGGAGAATTTCGTGGTTAACCGTATCAAAGGCGGAGGACAGGTCTAGAAGGATTAGGAGACAGGTGTCGCCTAGGTCGAGGGCTTGGAGGGCGTCATCCACAATGTGGAGGAGGGTGGTTTCCGTGCTGTGTCCAGGTCTGAACCCTGATTGGAAGTCATCTAGTAGGTGAAAGTTGTTGATGTGTAGGCTTAGCTGCTGTTGCACACATTTTTCTAGAACTTTGGCAAGGAGTGGGATGTTGGATATGGGTCTGTAGTTCTCAGCGGAGGCAGGGTCCAGCGTGGGTTTTTTAGGATGGGGACAACTTGGCCAGCCTTGAGCGAGTCAGGAATTGAGCCCTGTAGGAGGGAGGCGTTGATTATTGAGGTCCAGGAAGGGATGATAGCCTGAGAGGCGGCAGCTAGGCAGTTAGAGGGGAGAGGATCATTAAAGTGGTTGTTCGGTTTTAAGGAGGCAAGAATTCTTGAGATAGAGTATTCGTCGTAGATTCTAAAGTTGGACCAGTGCGCAAGGTTCTTGGGTGAAGTTTGGGAGGACAACGCGGAGAGAGGAGGTGGAGCTGGCAGAATTTGTTTTTGGTAGTGAGTTGCGGATTTAAGTTCATTTCCTAGGGCAGAGATTTTGTTGCAGAAGAAGGACGAGAATTCCTCGCTTGATATGAGGGGTTTAGGTGAGTCTTTGGAGGTTTTCGCTAGTTTGTTGGATTGGTGTTTGACCAAGTCGAACAGCTTGCGAGGTCGATTTTTGGTATTCTCCAGTTCAGTTCTGAAGAATTCTTTTTTAGTGTTGAGGATTTTCTTATTGTAGGCGTTTCTGGCCTGGCGGAAAAGTTTTAGATGTGCTGCTGATGGGTGTTGTTTCCAGATTCGTTCAGTCTGTCGAAGGGATCTCCTCTCCTTGTTCAGGGATCCGCTGAACCAGGGATTTCTGTCTTTAATCTGGGTTCTTTTTAATTTTAGTGGTGCCAGGTCATCAAGAATGTCGGATATGGTTGAGGAGTAATGTTCCGCTAGGTTGTCGACCGAGGTGCACTGAGGTGGGGGGGGAGGTCGGACTCACAGCGCGCTGCCAGTTTCTCGTGGTTGAGGTTCTTGGTGTCTCTAACCCATTGTTTGGGAATCGCGGGTTGAGGGGTCCATGTTTTGTGGGTGCTGGGCAGGAGGAAGGTGGTGGCGTGGTGGTCGAACCAATCACAAGGGTCAATAGAGATAATTTTGACCGCTGATTCTTTGGCAATGATCTAGTCTAGAGTGGCGCCTTTCGAATGAGTAGGGAGGGAGCAAGCTTGGATAAGGGCTTGATCAGCCAAGAAGTCTCTGATGGCATTGACCTGAGGGTCCTTAGGATCATTCCAATGCAAGTTAAAGTCGCCAAGGAAAATGTCAGTAGAGTTTGGAGAAACCTTGGCTGTGATGATTTCCATGAGGAGGTCCGTAAAGGCGTCGTTCTTGCCTGGGGGGTGGTAAAAGATGTGAAGTTTGCACAGCTGTGAGGTGTTGTTGGAAATGGCGAGTGCGAGGTATTCGCAGGAATCTGTGGGGTCCACCGGCAGTTCCGTAACACGGACATTGGAACGGTAGATACAGGCAATGCCACCCCCTTTTTTCTTTGAGTGCCTGTCCATCCTTACGATGTTATAGTTGGGCGGGACTAAGAGGTCAAGGTAGGGGGATGAGGATTCCTTGAGCCACGATTCAGTCAGGATCGCTAGATCCGATTTATGACTCAGGATGAGGTCAGCGACATCAGATGCATACTTAACAGCTGACCTGCAGTTTATTAGGAGGCCGGCTAGGGAGGGGTATGAAAGGGTGTCGCAGGTAGAAGCAGAGGTGGGAACTTTAGCTAGGTTGCTATTGACCACCCCTCTGCTGCGGAGGGTAGCAGATCTGTTAGGGTTGGTAGCAACCGTGCAGATAGGGTGTTCTCCCCTTAGGTCTAAGGGGCATGAGGTTGTCAGGGCAGAGTCGTCGCTACTGAGGAGGTCAGCCCCTTCTTCCTCCGTTAGTTCTGAGGGATTAATCGTGCCAGGGGTGGGTTTGTAGGTGTGGAGGAGAGCAAGAATTTCCTCCTCCGAGAGGTGGCAGGGTTGCTTGCGTGGGCGCAAGTGTCTCAGGGATAGTGGTAGTGGGTGAAGGAGGGGCTTCGTGAGGGGGATGTGGGTCGCATTCTGTGAGAGCCAGAGGCTCGAGAAGGAGAGTTCGGTGATGTGAAGGAGGTGCTTTAGGTCCAGAATCGATTTGTGGATGCTCAGTGTTAGTTCGGAGGATCTGCGGTGGAGAATATCAATATCTCTAAGAGAGGTATGTTCTGGCAGGCCGGGGGCCAGTTGCAAGGGAGCGGTTCTGATAGTATGTGCTGGTAGCCTGGGGGTGGGTTCTGGCAGGCCGGGGCCCGTTGCAAGGGAGCGGTTCTGATAGTATGTGCTGGTAGCCTGGGGGTGGGTTCTGGCAGGCCGGGGGCCCGTTGCAAGGGAGCGGTTTTGATAGTATGTGCTGGTAGCCTGGGGGTGGGTTCTGGCAGGCCGGGGGCCCGTTGCAAGGGAGCGGTTCTAATAGTGTGTGCTGGTAGCCTGGGGGTGGGTTCAGGCGGGCCGAGAGTTGGTTGCATGCGAGTTGTTCGGGAGGAGTGAGGGGGGCTAGGTCGATCCGCGTCCCTATGGGAGGGAAGGTCTTGCGGGCAGGGGGCCAAAGGGGTGGGGGCAATTTCGTCTGACTGCTTTTGTAACCTAGTGGTGGGGCTAACTTGACCAGAGTACTGGGCCCTATTAGGTGTTTCAGTAACATAGTTGAGGGCCCTAGTGGGAGTTTCGGTAGCCCGGAGTACAGGAAGATTACGCGGGCAGGAGGTTAAGGGTTTAGGGACACGTCTAGTGTTATGTGCTGGAAGCGTGATGGCGAGGCCGGGTTGACATGTTAGGTGGGCCCTGGGGGGAGTATCGGAGGTCGACGGAGCGGAGATCCCTGGGAGGTCTGGGTTAAGTGGTGTGGGTGCGCAGTGGATGGCATGTGTCGGAGACATGGTGACAGGGCCGGGTCGCCCCCTGACGAGGTCACTGGCAGGAGTGGTTGGTGAGAGGCAAGGTGCATTTGGCCGAGTGGGCGAGGGGTGGAGCGGCGAGCGGTGGAGCGGCAAGAGCGTGAACTGAGACGGGTTTTGGACATGTTTTTTAAGGAGGGTGAAGAGGTCAGCAAATTTGATGAGGTTTTTGGGAGATCCTTGAATTAGGATAATGCCGCTGTTGTATAAGGTGATGGTAAGGTCAGCACGCAGGTTTGCAGATGGAGTGATTGTGAGTTTTTTTTCATGAGGGATGTTCCTTGCTTCTTGTACTTTGAGGAGGCTTGAGAAGGCATTACGCCAGCGAGATATTTTTCTGGAATGG
This sequence comes from Calotriton arnoldi, assembly GCA_963921515.1. NCBI lineage: Eukaryota > Metazoa > Chordata > Amphibia > Caudata > Salamandridae > Calotriton > Calotriton arnoldi. The sequence continues at coordinate 35,619 of CAWUFW010006671.1, forward strand.
AAGATGAGGTCGTTGATGACAGTGCCCTGGTTTACGCAGAGACGATGATCAGATATCAACGTCTCAGGATGGCTTTTCAGGATGGAGTGTTTGAGGGCTTTGGAGGCAGATTTGGAGAGATTAGGAGGATAGATAACTGTGTAGTAGTTGTCTCCCGTGGAGGTCAAGCAGGGCTCTGCCATGCTGGGGAGAGTGATGATGCCACCACCCCAGTGGTCGGATTGCGAGGAGAGATGTATCCCCAGGTCCGTCCTACTATCAAGGATTGCTTATGGAAAGTGCTTCCGTGTCAAGATGGTCAGATGAGCAGTGAAAGCAAAGTGCGAGGGCTGTTAGTCAAATGCTCATGTCAGGGTGAGGGTTTACTAGGTCTTTTTCAGTGCCGTAGGTAGAAAGGGCTGTAGTCTAAGAGCACATGCCAAGATGGCCACTGTAGGGAGGTCTTCTTTCGGATATTATAGGTAGCTACTGGCTAAGAGCTCTTTCTATTGATGTGAAAGCGTGGATCAGTCCGCTTTCATTTACTATGACTAGGAGAGGTGAGGATCAGTCCTCTTTCAGTTGCTAAGAATAGGGCAAGTGGGTTTTCAAGTTGAAAGAGTTGTAGTACAGAGGTCCGTGCCAAGATGACCACTGAGGCAGACCTCTTTTTGTTGTTGTGGGTGGCTTCTGGCTTAGTCCTCTTTCTATTGTTGTGGAATCATGGAACAGTCCTCTTTCCCTTACTATGCAAGGCAGGTGAGGATCAGTCCACTTTTACTTGCTATGATTAGGGCAAGTGAGGATAACTTCTATTGTGTAATGCAAGCACACTCAGAATGGATGCCCCTGTACGTAAATGGTTAATGGGAGCGCCAGCACATAGAAGGTTAAAATGGCCGTCTCACACAGTTTCAGGCTAGGGAGTGTATGAAGTAGGCGCCTCAAAGGTGGATGAGTCGGCACATAAGAAGACTGCCCCGTTAAAATTGAATTAGGATGGCGAGGCGCTCACCGTTTGATAGTTGAGGCAGGCAGGCAGTCAGCTGATATGTGTCTCACAGGCAAGGCGAGCCGGGATCAGAATGCGAAGGGATACAGGCAAGATGCCCAGCGGGGCGCTCCCTGCTTCTACCAGGCAGTAAGGGCAGGTCCGTCTGCCTAGTGAGCTAATTCGCAAGCTCAACGGCCGGTCCATGAACCAGCCGGCTTTTCACTGGGCACCGTGAGGATATGAAATCAAAGGTGGGCGGAGGGAGCTCGACTACGGCATCCAACTCCGGTGTCAGACGGCGTTGTAGGCGGGACTCGGCTCGGCATCAGCGGCGGGCGGATGGCAGGCTCGATGTCGGGATCGATAACAGGCGGAATGGCAGGCTCCCGTACCTGCATGAGAGGCGGGTGGAGGGCGGGCTTATCAGATGCGGGTGTGAAGAGAGCAAAATACCGGCATCAGCACCGGCCTCAATTTCGGTAACGGCTGCAGGCAGAGAGGCGGGCTCAGCATCGGCATAGAAGAGGGCTCAGCCTCGGCATCCTCTCCGACTGAGGGTGATTGCTGCCAGTGAGGTTGGCTCCTTACCAGGGCTGCACGAGCCCGATTGATGTTTCGCTTGGCGATCCTTGGAAGGGCGAATCGAGGAACCGCTTCACAGCAAGGCACTGCGCTGTCTCCTCGAGAGGCGGTCAGGATGGTCGGCATCGGAGGGAGTGTGGCGACCTTCTCCTGGAAAGTTTTCAGCGCAGGTAAGTCCTGAATAAAGGAACTTATGTGGTGTGCTGCAGCGAGAGGTGGATGGCAGGGTTATCCGGGGATAAATTCCAAATTTGGTGATCCCCAACCCGGGAGCTCTGAGGCAGAGCTCTACCTGGCGGCCATCTTGCAATCTTGAGATACAACATGAATGGTGATACCAATCTCACACACAATCAGAGACAGGCCCTCAAATCTGTCATGGAGGATGACAACATTGTCATTCGTCTGGCAGACAAAGGGGGCAATGTTGTCATCCTCGATCGAGAACAATACATCATGGAAGCAGGCAGACAGCTTGATGACAGGAATTTCTATGAACCTGTCAATACTGACAGTTACAATATGAGCATTACGATCATTTGGGATTTGCTCACGATATGGAAAGACAAAGGCATTCTCACATGGGAGGAATATGGTTATCTCAAAAGAGATTTTCCAGTCCTCCCAGTACTCTACCTTCTCCCAAAGGTTCATAAGGACCCCATCAGACCTCCCGGGCGCCCCATCGTTTCATCTAGAGGTAGTGTAGCTGAGCATATTTCAAAATATATTGATCATTTTCTGAGGGATTACGTGATCAATCTACCCAGTTACATCAGGGATACGAAGGATTTCCTCAAGAGGATTAAGGATCTTGAATGGGATGACGAATCACTGTTTATCACCTTAGATGTGCACAGCCTCTATACCATCATTAATCATCAACAGGGGTTGGAGGCTTGCAAGCACTATCTGAGTGCCAGACCGGTGAGATTCCGTGAGCATACACAGATGTTGTTGGATATGACAGAGTTCTGTTTAACCAACAACATCTTTATGTTCAACGGTATTCTGTTCCGGCAGGTGACCGGGACAGCCATGGGATCGTGTTTCGCTCCCAGTTTCGCGAATCTTTTCATGGGACGCTTGGAGGAGAGCATTCTGGCTCACCCAGCTCTTCAATCTGATTTTGAACATGTGTCGATGTGGCTTCGCTACATCGACGACTTGTTCATCATTTGGAGAGGGTCTGAAGATGAGGCACGTGAGTTTATCAAGAAACTCAATGTGAATGATCAGAACATCACTTTGAGTGGTAACATCAGCAGGACTGAGGTTGAGTATCTCGATGTCAAACTGGAAGTCAAAAAGAAGATAGTACACACATCTCTGTTTAGGAAACCTACCGCTGGCAATAGTGTTTTACATGCCCTCAGCAGTCATCCCGAGACCCTCAAATGGAGTATCCCCTATGGGGAACTGCTGAGGGCTAAAAGGAATTGCAACACTGATGAAGCATACCAGCTGGAAAGTACCAACATTGTAAAGCGCTTCAGAGAGAGAGGTTACCCTAAATGGGTGCTGAAGAGAGCATGTGAGAGAGCGGGGTTGGTAGATAGAACATCGACCATTTCAGACGAACCAGAGAACGATGATACTGAGGACAATAAGTCCAGAATGATCATGACATTCAGTTCTGACGCTAGTAATATCAAACGGATTGTGACCAGAAATTGGGATATCCTTAAAAGTGACAACGTAATTGGTGGCATTATCCCTGACAGACCTAGTATAACATATAGGAGAGGTAGGAATGTCAGGGATATGCTAGTACACAGTGACATCACCATCTAGCCACAAAGACAACAACATGGTCTTAAGGGTTTCTACCCGTGCGGTCACTGTAAGGCATGCAACAACAGCAAATTTCATAAACAGGTTGTTTACAATGGTGTCAGCAAGGAACTCACTCAATTCCTCACGTGCAGCTCCACGTTTGTGATATATGCCATAGAATGCACTTGCAAACTATGGTACATAGGGAGTACCACATGCATGGCCAAAAAGCGTATTTTAGAGCATGGTAGGGCCATCACTAACTTTGATCCCAAATACCCTGTGGCATGCCATTTTAGGGACAAACATTTCTCCAATACCAAAGAGATGAGCTTCCTTATCTTGGAACAGATAGTTAAACATCCTAGAGGTGGCAACAGGGTTCTGCATCTGAGACAAAGGGAGTCCAGATACATCATAGACTTCCAAACCAAGAACCCGGGAGGATTGAACCAAGAGGAAGAACTCTCAATACACTTGAAAGAATAATAGTGGTTATGAGACATTGCGGGGTGTGTTACACTCGTGTAATCTGTTAAATGTTCTGCCTCTCACCAACTAGATTATTTTCTTCCCCTTCCTAATTCCCCTTCCCCCTATTTTCTCTCGCATATACTTTTTCTCCTCATTTCTCTCGTATTTTTTCTCCCTTTATCTCTTTCAATCTTTGATCTTTCTTCCATAATAGTGACTATTAGAGCATTTGAATTCGGAGCATTTTTTATGAATGTAAGGTTTGAGTATATGTTGTATTATGTTAATATTACAGGGCGGATGATCCTGGTTTTAATCACTTTGTTCTTTTGCTTTGTTCACAAGAGGAAAGGAAGGGGCCCATTCACCAGTACTCACCAGCACGGGCCACCTACCCTTTTTTCTCTTCATGAGCACATTGTCACATTGATACATGTCGGTAACTTTTTATTGAGTTTATGGCAATGATGGTGTTCCAACTGGACTTTTTCATATTTGTCTGACATATATCGGGCGCCTGCCCAAATTTACACAGGGTTACTATGCAGGATGTTGTCGTATTTTACAACAACCAGTT
>CAWUFW010006671.1:42500-45000 GCA_963921515.1 Calotriton arnoldi
GAGCTCCAAGATATATTTGGTTTCTAGTTTCCTAAGGAGATGTTCACGGTTACCGCCCCTTTTAAGAGGCAAGACAGTGTCCACAGCAAAGTACTTCAAATATTGTATGTTGCTGCCATGATGTTCCTGGAAATGTCTTGCCACTGGGTAAGCGGAGTCATTGTTTTTTATGGCCCTCATGTGCTGGAGTATCCGTTTGTGGACCTGCAGTTTAGTACTTCCCACATAGCGCAGGCCACATGGACACTCCAGCACGTATATTGCAAATTCAGTTTTGCAGTTAAGGGATTTTGTAATGGCAACTGGTTTTGGTTTGAATGGAGTAGTATATGACTTAGTGTTAATGCCATATTTACAGGCTTTACATGTGAAACACTTATAAAAGCCTGTCCTACCACCAAGCCATTTTTTAGTCAAAGAAACCTCCGGACTGCTTTTTACTAGAGCGTTGCTCATAGAACGGGCCTTCCTATAGGAGATGCTTGGAGTAGCTGTCAAACAACTGCCTAGTACTTTGTCATTGAGTACCAGTGGCCAATTTTTGTTCACAATTTTGCGAAGGATTTTGTGTTGACGATTAAATGTCAGCACCAACCTAGTTGGCTGTAACACTACTTCATTAGTATCATTCATTTTACTAGCTTTCGATGTTAATGCTGCTGAGCGCTGTAATGTGTTTGCCTTGTTTATAGCTGTAGTAATCACTCCCTCTGGGTACCCCCTTGCTAAGAACCTTTCCGTACTTTCTCTCTGTGCCAACCTGCAATCAAGTTCAGTACTACAAATCCTTCTGATCCTCAACATCTCCCCATACAGGATGCTGTTGATCAGATGGCCCGGATGATGGCTGGAAGCATGCAGCACAGTATTGCCTGCAGATGGCTTCCTGTGGAGTCGAGTTTCTAGTTTGTTGTTTGCGATGTATATCTCTACATCAAGGAAGACTATGCTGGTTTTGCTCATCTGCGCTGAAAACTGCAGATTCAAGTTGTTATTATTGAGATCTGATACAAATGCACACGCATCACATTCACTGCCCCTCCAAATAAAGAACAAGTCATCGATATATATCTATACCAGCAGAGTACATGACTGGCCAGGGTCTCACTGTGTGTTGCCATGAGGACCCGCTCCTCCCACATGCCCATATGCAAACAGGCATAACTGGGAGAAAAGCAAGCCCCCATGGCAACCCCCCTGACTTGCTGAAAAATCTGATTAAGGAAGAGAAAGAAATTATTCTCTAAGCATATGGAAATCATATCTAATAACATTCTGTTATGTGCATAGTATTGCATGGGTCTAGTGTTTAAATAGAATTCAACTGCTTTGATACCATCACAATTATGTATACTGGTGTACAGCGAGGTAACATCAAGCGCTATAAGTACACAGTCATCTTCCCAATTAACATTCTGTATTTTACGTAGGAAGTCCCCAGTGTCCTCAAGATATGATGGGAGATTCCTGACATGTTCCTGTAGGAAGAAGTCCACATATTTGGATGTATTCTCTAATTGACTCCCTGGGCCGATATAATGGGCCTCCCCGGTGGTTTATCCATATTCTTATGTATTTTGGGGATAAAATAAATAGCTGGTATGATGGGGTAGTCTACTTTCAAAAATTTGAATTCTTGTGCACTTATAAGACCTGCAGATTTCCATGCATAGAGTTTGTTATTAAATTCTCCCCATGAACATTTGACTGCTTGTGTAGTACTCCTTTTGTAGCAGTCCCTGTCGTTTAATTGAGAGAGCGCTTCATCCATATATAAGTCACGTGGCCACATGACCACGTTTCCGCCCTTGTCTGACTGTCTGATAATGATATTATCATCTCCTTGTAATTTCTTGATCAGTTGGGAATAGATGCGATCATGTTTTGTGTACTTCCTTTGGGACCTCATAGTGGAACAATAAAGTTTTTTCAATTCGTAGATTACCTTTTCATGAAAAATATCCACATTATCACGGAGCATGATTGGACAAAACAATGATTTTGGTTTAAAATTGGTCTGAATTGTGGCTTCAATTTGTAATTGATCAGAACTGCCTTCATTAATAGTTGGGGTTATATCCTGTTCGTCCAATAAATGCTGCAAGTCCCTCAATAAAGCCACATCCCCAGCTACCAATGTTGGACTGATACTTACTTTCTCAGATATGGGTTTCTCTCTATTCTGTGCACCTTGAGTTAAATGATATTTGCGTAATTTGATTTTGCGCACAAATTTGTACATATCTATTCTTGTTTGTGCATAGTCTAAGTCTCTCACAGGGCTGAAGGAAAGCCCCAATGCCAAGATTTTCCTTTCTTCGTCACTCAATGGGGTTTTTGTTAAATTGATAACTGTTTGTGAATCCATTTTGTCAGTTATCGTCTGTTCCATCTCTTGTTTGCCGGTTTTTGTTGCCTGATTTGTTTCTGTTTTCTGTGCTGCCGTCTTGCCCGTCTTTTTGGTTTTCTCGTTTCTTTCTTTGGGAGTAATTAAGTTTTG